>JAPDHH010000227.1:0-38928 GCA_032158285.1 Phytophthora sansomeana
TCTTACTCTTTCTAGCCGTTTTGGCTGCAATTAATGATCCCTTTTTCACCAATAAAGTATCTATTGTCATCCTTACCAGTTTTACGCTTAATTGGCTTAATTCGAAGCGCTACCCAATTAGGATTGGCGTTAAACAAATTCTTAACCCATGATCGCGCCTCCACTTGATCTTCGGTATCCAGGTTTTTCATGTTTGTTTCAGCATCTAACATTCTTGGAGTATTGTCGATTCCAACATCAGCTGTTTGCTGCTTGTGTGTTATCGATACCAACATTAGATGTTTGAGGGTCTCGCTTGAATATATTTCTATCAGTTTGGTTAACACGATCAGTATTATTTGAGCTATTTACCATCTGCACGCCGCTATCTACTCCAACATCGATCATCACAGGTCGAACATTTGGAGTTGAGACCTCAGGGTTTGTTTGGGAGTATCCATCAATCAGTGTTTTTTTAATGACTCAGCAGACTCGGATGAGTCGGTCTGAGTTGATTCGGTTGATTTCTTAGGGACTGTAGTAATCCCATTCGTGATATCACTTGCCCACGAAGCGCCTTCGTACATCTCACGCTTAGACTTTAGCTTGTCGAACACGACGCTGAGCTCTTTCAAGAAGCTCCTGACGTTTTTGCTCTCTCTGAGCGAGCGATGTAAGATTTGGAAACATATTGATCCGATATCAAACGAATCATAAAAAATTAGTAGCCTTAAATACTCTTACCACAAACTTGGCATAACTGAGTCATGTCTAAACGGTTGATAGTTATGACAGATACTATTTCGCTCATTTAGTAGATTGAGATAACGGTCTTTGATACGATAAAACGGAACTCCAAATATTGCTTCCAACTCATGTTGATACTTTCGATTGACTACTGTTTTGCGGAAATTCGCGGCTGCATCAAGATTCAGCAACTCATTCTTGATTCGACTCACCTCCTGAATGATCCAAAGCTTACGCCGAAGCTTAGCAAGCTCACGCTCATATTCTAAACAGTTCGGGCACATTCTTATGGTTGGTGTATATATATCAAGTCATATATTTCTAAAAATCTCAAAAAAAACAAATACTTCGAATAATATACTTGATTTAAAAGCTTACAGAGAATGTCTCTATCAAATTTATTTACAAGCTAATTATGACTCATTTTTTTGGCACGGGGTGAAACTACGTCAGCTCTTTCTTGAACCCCAATACTCCTTTTCAAGCGTTGATCTCCTGTTTTTGTTAACCAGTCGCAGATTATCTTGTGGCTCCCAGGAGTCAGGTTCATTAGCAAGCCATCTCACCAGATATTTGTACTTTCCAGAGCGTATATTTTTATGATCCAAGATCTTCTCCGCCTCAAGAATATCGCCTCGATTAATAGTAGCATCTGTAGTCTCTGTTTTAACCTTTTTAAGATCGTTTGGTGTCTTGTAGAGGGTATGACCATTTTTTGAACGAATTTGGACTCGGTATCCATCAATTCCAACGATTGTATAGACGGCTTTGCTCCATCGAGCAGCTTCTTTATCAAATGTCTGCTTCTTAAGTCGATATAGCACATTTGCTCCCACTTCGAACTCATTCTCAACTCTCTCTGCTTCACCTTGATTATGTTCCAGCTCTGACCCAATGACTTTACCTTTGGCCTCGTTTGGGATCATTTTAATAGAGCGATGGAACGTGCTATTATAGTTTTCGATAACGTCGGTGATAAGCTTTTGCGTTATTTTCTTGGGAGACATTTTAGTTAGTCTCTGCTTTAAGGTTCTGTTGAATCGTTCGATTTTACCCATGGTTCCGTGATCACCGGGTTCGTTGTTGTAGTGAGAAATCATTATGTATTAAAATTTTAGAAAGTGCTCAATTTTCTTAGTTTGGAAAAATTCTTGAGCCTGTGAGTTCATGAACTCGCTTCCATTATCGCTTGTCAGGATATCAACTGTGTGAAGGTGAACAAATGCTTTAAGCGCTGCTAACACAGTTGCTGCCGTCTTGTTTGATAAGAGCTTTGCGTACCACAACCTTGAGTTGATGTTGATAGCAGTCAAAATCGGCCGTTTCTCCCAAAACGCAAGATCCATTTGCCACGAATTTGGGTTGTGCGAAGCTATTTTGAAGCCATCAAAGCGCTTCTTCTGATCCTGAAATCGCTGAATATCGGTCTGGTTTGCATACCACTCCTTTACGATTTTGATAGTAATCTTCGGGTCTAACTCCTTTGCCTTCTGATACAGAGCATGAGTGCCGATAAAACCGGTTTTTGGATCATAGTAGAGTTTTTTAGTAGATCTTGGTAAAACATCATCCTATATTTAGAGGGGGAAATAAGCATTAGCGCGACATATCCCCTTAGACATTAAGCGGAATCGTTGAAATACCGTCCGACATTACCTGGCGCTTATCATAGTAGTAATTGGGCACTGTTTTGGTTTGAGTATAGGTAATGATAGATTTGGTTTCTTTCGATAGTCTGAAGCCCTTGTTAGTACCCCGAAGCGTGATGCGGTCCCGTACAACTGTCTCGAAACCATCTGGGTTAAGTACGTCAACATTGCGACCACGTCCCTGCTGTACACCCTTAGCACTGACTTTGACCTTGTGCTCCTCGTCCGGTAGATAGCGGATGTAATTCTTAGAGGATAATGAGACCATTGCATCACCTCGCCACTCTTCCTTGAATAGTCCAGGCGTGCGGCGATCGAACTTAGCTACCTCAGCGTTGTAGTCTCGCGGGAACCACTCGTACTTATGCTCATCGAAGTGCTCACGTAGTTCAGGCTTGATACAATCTTTTGAATGGGTTCTCGCAGCTGAACGCGATATAGCCGCTGTCTGTGTCCATCTCCTGATATTGAAAGTCTGAACGATCGAAGTAAAAGTCGATGCAGTCATAGTAAAACTGAAGCATGCGTAGCTTAGCGAGCTGATAGATAGCAATCGATAAATGGATCGGGTTCTTGTTGTTGAGACGACGCTTTTTCATCGTAATCTCACAAGAATCATTAAGCCCCTCCAACCCGTGGAATGTAAAGTGTTCGATCTTGTTTTTAATAGCTTTGTCGTTCGACTCATACTTGACCTCTTTGTGCTTGCTCATATCCATTCCAGATCGACCGAAAGCACTGTTGCCTACAAGCTTCATCATCTCAGCAATCATCGCCTTAGACTTTATCAACATCACCCTCTCGTCGAACATTTGATACAGCCTCCATAAAAGGGTCAAAAGCCTTGTGAGCGCTGGCCTTGATAAAGCAGTAAGTCTTGGAGATCTGCAAGCAATGGGAAAGATACCATTTAAGCAAAGGTGCGTAAATGAGAATCTTTTCACCAAAGTAGCTACCTATAAGCTTACGAGCTGGTTTTGCTCGGCTTTGCTTACGTGCCTCGTTGTACTTGAACATGTGATGACCAATGACGCTCTCATCAGCACAATCGATTAGCGTGTTTTTGAAAATTGGGGTCATCTCATTGAAGTAGTTTTTAAGATGGTCTGGAGTTAGAATATCGCATTCAAGAAATCCGAAAATCTTATCAGCAACGATGTCCTCGACAATGCCGTCATAAGCCTCGATCGTAGTCAATCTCCCGCATGGCATATCATTACCAAGTGCCCATAGGTATAGAACGTTAGCATCGTATCCGATAATTTTCTTACAGAGCTTACCACCGCGAATCTTCGTCTCATTGCGCTTAGCGTAGCGATTGAAGATAATAGATGGGCCTCCAGCAATGTTGGCTTTCATCTTAGCGTAGATGTCTTTTTCCTCCTTATCAATGCTATACACCAATCTGTCCGAGTTGAACTCAAGCAACTTCTTATAGCGGAATCCCTTGAGCGGCATGTCCTTACGGGCGGTGTTGCACTTGATACAACTGACCAATATGTTGCCATCGATGTGTCCAAGCTTGTTGTTGATACGATCTGCTGAAGCAGTATCGGCGGTCAGCTGGCAGTAGCATAAATCACACAGATACTTTTGCTTTTGCAGCAATGTATCCAAGTGATCAAGAGTCATACCAAATTCCCGCTCTGCCTTAGCATCCTGACTCTTGTAGCCGCCCATACGCTGAGCTGGAAATTGGAATGCGTTAGCTGGTGCCTTATCCGGATATTGGAGATTGTTGAAGCAGGTCTGATACCTAACCTTCTCCGAAAATCCAGGTAGAGACACTCCATCCGCGAACATATCCAGATCGAAACGCATAAATAGCTCGCGCCGGGCTTTGATAGCCTTGATAAATGGAACTACATCGAGGTTGTTGTACCAGACCAGTAGGCCCTTGATGGATTTCATCCCATAGTACCCCCACACGAACTTCACTCGCTCGTAGTCATCATCGGTGATGCTTGTTCCACGGAGCTTGCTGTCAAAAGCTGACTTAGGCGGGATAGTAGTCTGGTTGAGTACATTGAACGCGGTGATGTACTCATACCGGAAAAATACCCTTGCCAAGACCACAGACACATCTAATTTTGTCATCACATTTGCAGCCATCGAGATATGTCGTAAGATACTTATCGTAGCTGGTGCCAGCCGGTACATAGTTGCTAATATCGAGCATTTTCATGTTAGATGTAGCAATGCACATGTAGCTGGGGTTCTTGATAACAGATTTGATGTTGTCAGTACCAATGATGGCAAATAAGTCGCTCTTAATCAAGTTGATATCGTATCGACCAGAATTGAAGCCAAATAGTGGTACCTGATCAATCTGCTGTTTAAGTCTTCCGTAGTCGGACCTCTGCTTACCAAAGCCAAGACTGCTATGGAAGTGGAAGAAGTTATCATACTTCCCTTCCTTAATCCAACTCTCCACATCAGACATCTTGTACTTCTTACCGAGATTGGCGCCTGGGACTTCCATACCTGTCAGACCGTGGGCATTGATGATTTTTTTGCAGAAGCGACTTATACTTATCGACATTGTACTGTTGGATCTTCACCGATACATCACCAATGTATTTGAACATATCCATAAGCAACATCTTCGGATCGTCATTTACAAAACAGCGCACCTCCTCGGTTAAGCTATCAGCTACGGATACAGACACCGGAATGTGTTCGTTCGTGAAGACAGTATTCTCCCCGTTGAGTCGCGGTAGGCTTAAGGATTGCCTCAAAGTCATAAACGATGAAGTGATCGATGTACTGGTTAGCATCCTTAATGGAATACTTTGTAAGTAGTGATCGAATGGCGTTAGGAGCTGGCTTGTAGATAGTTGGCTCAGCGGGGAAGCTCTCAATATTCACAAGCTCGCACTGATTTTTTCTTGTGATTTTTAAGTCTTTCACCGCTCACAAAAACCATTTCACACTTAGGACACTGATACTTAGACTGAAGCATATCGATGCTCTTGATGTAGAGAGCGTGATTCTCGTGTGATAGAATATCCATAGCTTCATACCCCTTGTCCGATCTACGAATGCATTCTACATTCCCGGAAGCCACCTCCATGCTATATACGTTAATACCAAGTTGGAAGCAGTCCTCAACCTCATCGAGCTGAAGTAGGTCAATAGACTTGAAGCTTCTGAACAGACTCAACGTATATTTAATTCCCTTGAAAGAGCAGTAGCGCTTGAATGCCTCCTTCACCTGAGCCTGAATTCTGCGAGGATCCTTCTTAGCGCTTTGAAATGTGTGCCAGGCGATGCAGTGGAAGACGCACTTGTTGTTGGCCTTAGGGAAGTTGATTACATGCTTGTTTTCGCGGATAACCTTAGGAATAACAGCTTCGCTATCCCCAAGAGCATGCTCGCGATGGAAGATGAAAATCTTGAATGCAGTGATCGTCTTGAGCTTATATCCGGAGCTGGGGTAGTTCAGTTTGTCAGCCAACTCCATAGACCGGATTTCCGAAATTACCTTCTTTCGAATATCCGCCTTGCTGTTGATTGCGACAGGCTTATTGAATACATAAGTGTTTGCGAGATTCGGGTAGAAGTAGCGAGTGTCATCAGGATCAGTCTTGCTCACAAGTTCGTACCCGAGAGCAAAATTTATTTTGAACGCACTTGCCTGAGTCGAAAGAACGTTCTCGAGCTTATCGTAGAAATCAGTAGCCTCAACACCCTCATATAGGTGTGATTCCATGTGATTACCATTGTAAAAACGGTACTTAGAATCAGCCTTGTAGTTAGGCGACAAGTGTTTCTCAAGGGTTTCAGTCGAAACATGGTACTGCTTAGCTACCAATCTCTGGTTGATTGGGCGCGAAACGTTGCTTACATAAACCATCTTACCCGTTCTACCACGCACCTTAACACGGTAGCTACTACCCCATTTGATAGCTTGGATATTTAATCTCTTTAATCCTTCGAGCTCGTATGCAAACATGTTGCCTATATATGCTTGGCTATATTATTCTCCGTAGATATGACTTTATAATTATTGGACCTTTTATCAGGATCGACTTTATATCATACTAATATACAAAAAATCTGAGATTAATTAATTCAGATATTTGGGGTATGACTTGCTGGAGATTTTAACTGGTTACCCGATGTATATGAAGGTGCTCCATATAATATTTCTAGTTTTTTGCGATTGTACCAAAAATAGCTTTTATTGGTATTTTAATTCGTTTATAATGTTTGGTTCTTTAATTATATTATTAACTATTCCATTTACTAATTCATCTGAAATTAGAAGTAGAGCTTTTAGACCTATATTTAAAGTTTGTTCATGTGCATTTTTTATTATATTTTTATAAGCATTAGTTTCACTTAAAAAAACAAAAAATAATAAACGAAAAAATTAAGATATAGAAAAGAAATAAAACAGATAGGAACCAAACTGTCTCACGACGTTCTAACCAGTTATAATATCCAGAAACGTCAGTCATTACCTATATTGGACTTGACTTTTTACCTGAGAAAAAAATAATTAATTATTAATTAAGTTCGGTTTCGTTGTTTCACCATCAATAAGTTCGGTTTTGGGTTTACGCTTGCGAGCTCGAATCTGGTCTCTATTCTTGTCGTCGTAGCTCTTTTGATACGACAAGCGTGCGTCGCGTGTGCGCTGGTAGTAGCGCTTCTGTGCTGCCTTAATGCGCTCTTTGTTAGCAAGGTATTGTTCAGGTGAGTACGCCATGGTTAGTATATTACTAACTTTATATTTATCAGGATCAAAATTAATTGTGCGTAAGAGGAGGCAGCATTAAAATAATTTCGGACTTGTTTACATAAACAAAACCTGAAAATCGGAACGTTCATAAGCAAGTAAAGTCCAGAAACATCAAATCTAATTGCATTTTAAGTTCACCAATTAGCATCTCACCTTACTTCAGGCTCCAGCTGTTCCGGGCTGAAGCAGCTTACCATCGTTAGAAACGTGTTAGGGTCTGGCGCATCCCTGAGATCAAACATCTCGCAGACACCAAAGTCAGGACCTACTACCACGAACGCGCGCTTCATGTCCTTCAGCGAAGAATTTTTATCCATCTCTTCGTTCAGCCGGCGCAGTCTTTCTTCCTTGAACTTTTTCTCGCTTCGAATCGTCACCTGAATATAAGCCACAATCGTCTCGGACTTGTTCGACAGATGCTGACCCTTGCCATCAGCTTCACTTTTACTTGGGAACGCTTCACACGTGGTCACTGCGTCAATGAAAGGGAAGAAGGGGTAGTCGGGGTACCAGTAGGTGTCCTTTCTAAGTGTGGACAGGCAAGGATAGCACGATGCCTCATCTTTGCCACTGCAAACAACATTGGGCGCCAGAATCTCGATCTTCTCGTATTTTGACCCTTCCCGCATCTTCAGCACAACGGGTTTACGCTTTACGAATGCCTCACGAACTGCGTTGTGAAGCAATAGTTCGTATGCGACGCCATGGAAGCCGGCACCAACTGATTTAGCATGCGTGTAAACCTTTAGCTGCTTGTCCATGTCAATTTTCCGCCCCAACTGGCTCAACACATATCCCGAATCGACAGATAGGAACCACTTTCGACTGTCACGGTAGTCCACTTCTAGGCTGCAGTCAGTGATGTAGTGACGCCGCAGACGATCCACTTGGCTCTTGCTTTGTCCCCCACCATAATTGTACACCAACTCAAACGCTTGCTGATTATCCACGGAAAGGCAGTATCTCGCTACACGCTCCACAAGCAGGCCTCGTTCTTTACAGAACTCGCGCAAACTCCCACCACTGTAGAAGTACTGCTCCCTAACAAGTTTCGCCACTGGTGTGTTCTGCCGCTTGATCTTGCGCAGACCAGAATCGACAACCCAGTTCGTTAACTTCGCGTACTGCAGCAGGTCAGCATCACGCCACGCCGGCAAAACCACAATGCGTGAGTTGTCGTCTTCTTTCGCATCAAACTGGCACGATGTTGCAAGAAGCTTGAAAGGTAGTAGTCCGGTTGAAATACTGTCCGCTTCATTTTGCGGGAAACCATCAACAAGAACAATTGCATCCGGAACTTGGACACGAATCGCAGCCAAATCGCTCGGAAGGAGGTTCGTCAGTCGTGCGTATGATTTTTGGCGATCAAGAAAGACCACCGCGTTCCCTGCCCCTTCTTCTTTCAAGCGACGTATGACAAGCACCTTCTCCCTCTTGATGCACGCCAGGTAAAACGCGATAAGCATAAGAAAGCAGGACTTTCCGACACCCGGTGAGCCGACTATCACAACGCGACCCTTCCTGAACAGAAGTTTCTTGATCACTTTCCAGAACACCACTTCTTCCATCCGAACGAAATAGTACGGGGGAATTCGCCGAATCCCTTCCAAAACTCGTGCAAGGTAGGTGTCATGATAATTGGATCGTCACTCTGTCGCGTCATAGACAGACTGTCGAGTCGAAACTCGTCTTCATGCACGGACAAAGGTGTGAACTCGGTCAGCGTCTTGGGCTTCATGGCTGCCAAGTCGGGCTTGATGGCTGCCAAGTCGGATTCCATTAGTCTCAATCTTTTCTGGACATCATCAACTTCATCATCTGCTGGACGCTTTGACCCGACATGCGGGGGAACCACCACCAGCACGTGAATCTGTCTCGACTGTGGGGTGGGCATATTGTTTTCTTCCAGCACGTACTCCAGCGAATCCTCTGCCTGTAGCTCTTGGTCCTCCTTCATTAGCGCTTCGACGAGAGCAGTTTTCTCGCCCTTCTTCAGCTTCTTCACATCTTCAGTGAGGCTCGACAGCCATGCGTTGCCCCCCGCCTTCGCCAGGAAGAGATTCAGCTCGTCGGCATCGACATCCTTCAAGTAGTTCGTCTTCTCCGCCTTGACCGCCTTCTTCAGGTCATCCACGGTTTTGCCTTCGTCTACTTCCACGGAGAAAGCGCTTCCCGCCACACCAACGATCACACAGAAGAGCTTCAACATCTTTCCTCCTCGACGCGACAAATTCTGAAATGAGGAAGAAGGGAGAGCATTTCTGGGCGGAAAAGAAGGCGTGTCACATAGACTTCCAACCAATGATGAGAAGCCACGCGTTGCGCTATTCCTTGCGGTAAAAAACTGTTCTATTGAATTTATCAGAGTTCCAAGATCTAGGGACGCGCCCTCTCGCTCAGTCGTCGAGCAGCTCTGAAACTACCTCAAGATTCAAAAGATGTCTCTTTCGCTCTCAGGTGGTGCGTCGTCGAAATAGCAGCTGCCTCGAAAGAACGTTCCAGGATTGTTCTTGTTGGTAAATTACGGTAAGGAAAAAAACTGCCGGCGTAATCATACTACTCTCCTCGTAGTTGTAAATGTACATAATGAGCTTCCGGAACTTGCGCTTCTCGAACATTCCCATGAGCGACGAGCGCAGCGCCTCCTCTCCAGTGGCCGGCACCTTGTACGTGCGTCCGCCCTTCACCACGTAGCTGCCGTCCACGTTCTTGAACTCCAAGTAGCGCGTCACCTTGGTGTGCAGCAGCATCTTGACGAACTTGCCACAGGCCATGATGAACTTGGGCACCAGGTCCACGTTGTAGTCGCGGTCGGCGCCCAGGTCCGTGCGAGGCTCCTGGTCGGGCTTGAACTTCTTGTAGAGGTTCGTGAGGTTGGGGGACGCGCACTCGCCGCCGCAGTACGGGTTGCGATCGACCACCAGCACCTTCTTGCCGTTCACAGCCAAGAGGCCGCTCAGGATGCACTCCTTCAGGCCCGTGCCCAGCACGATGACGTCGTACTCGCCGTCGGCCAGCGCCTCGGTGCCCTGCGGCAGCCACGAGAAGTCCAGCTTGCTCTCCTCCGCCATATTCAAACTCAATGCGTCGCTCTTGTACTTAAACCGCTTGTTCGACTATGAGGGGGGCCGATCCTTGGAAGAAACCGATCGTACCGTCAGGTTCAAATAGAAGAGTTCTGAAACATAATACCCTGATAAATGCGTTACGCTATTTTCAATATAAGACTACACTTAACCACAAAGTTCTGGAAATAGAATAGTGTTCGACTGTTTCACTTCCAAAGCGGTGGTACCGCAAACGTGGTACTGCGCAATAGCGCCAATTTGTTCAGGTTTGGATCCACCATGTACTGTGGCGACGATGTGGAGGCGGTTGTGGGCGACGTGGGCACGAGTCTGAGCAAGTTCGGGCTGGCGGGGGAAGACACACCGCAGCTGGTGCTTCCGAGCGTCGTGGGGCGCCGCCCGCCGCCCTCCAAAGACGCGTCGGAGCCTCCTGCGGTGCTCGGGGATCTGTGGCATCGACGCGATTTGGAGGTGGCGCGGCCCATTGAGGCCTGTGCAGTGGCCAATTGGGACGCGTTGGAGAAGGTCTGGAGCCACGCATTTGAGCGCCTGCACGTGGACGCCAAGAGCCACCCAGTCATCACGTCGGCGGCCTCGTGTTTCGCCAATGACGCGCTGCACAATGCGGCGTCTCGGGACGGCGAGAAGTACCTGGAGATGATGTTTGAGACGTTCCCAAGTGCCGGCGTTGGCACGTGTTACTGATACCGAAAAAAATACCGCTCACTATTTGGCAAAACACTGTAGTTAACACAAAACATATGCTATTGGTGATTAAGTACGTTTTTGAATGATGGGGGGTAGCTTACGTTCTTAGTGTGTTCCTCTATCTTTTTGTGCAGACAAACTTCGTTCAACCGATTAAATCAAAGAGGTTATCGAATCTATACCGTTGTCGTAGACACGTAGACACTGCGGAGAACATGCACGACGATCTTCATATTTCTTGGTGTAAAGTGTTGATGGAGTAGACGTAGATGGAAACCTCGTGTGTAGTTCTAACAGAACAGTATGGCAACACCACTTACCCTCCTTCTTCCTTCCGGGCTCAACTTCTGTAACGCTTCCGGTACGAGATCCTGTGAGCTGCCTTCGACGCGAGACGCAGCTTTCTGTAGCGAATCATGTAGCGGTTCGGGTGCAGATTCCTGGTCCTTATCAATCCGCGTGCTTCAGCCACGTATCCTCTTGTAGACACGTTTCTCAGTGTCGCCAAAATGTGACCGACGGTAGGTGCACGCTTGCAGGAAGCCTTCGTGCTCGGGTCCTTCGAGTCGTGTTTCAGCTGCATCATCCGGCTCGTAGTCTTCGCCATTGGTGTCACCGAGATCTGCGTCATCAGCGTCGAATGCACCCTCGTGCCGTCATCTTCTTCGTGAACGAGCTTAGACGCTGAGCCTTGGTCCACGCAGCGTTTTCGTGAAAGCGCATCGACATCTTTGACCGCGTTCGCACCGCAGCTAGAGCCCTTTGTCTGTCCTCCTCGCTCGCCTTCGTTCAAGGCGCGATCACGTATCACGCCAAAGTTGGCGGCCAAAACTCGTCCAGACGCTCTCATAGGAGTAGGCAGGTATCTTTGTCGCTTGATTCAGAGGCCTGGTCACACATAGCGATAAGATATTCTTTAGGAGGTCGTGAGAGGATCAGAGAGAGCGGGGGATTGCAGCTTACCATGCACACAATTCGCCGCCACTAATGTGACCTTCACTCCTGAGAATTGACGGCTGTGGTGGCGCGAAGCCGATCGAAGAATGCCACGCTTTTGGAGGGAGCACACTTTCAAACTATCAAGGGGGAATAAAAGTGTAAAATAAATAGTTTACCACTCCATCTGTGACGTGCGCTAGAGCTACAGGAGTTCAAACCGAAATTACAGAACTTCATACCGAGCTTCGGTATCAGTAGCGTGTATCGCCGGCGTTCTACATGGCCAGAGACGCGGTGCTGGACGCATTCGCCTTTGGACGTTCGTAGGCTTTGGTGGCGGAGATTGGCGCAGGGGCGTCGAGGATGGTGCCTGTGTACGACGGGTACGCACTGGAGAAACCCGCACAGTACTCGTCCGTCGGGTGCAATCAGTTGTCAGAGTATTTGGAGCACTTGGTGGCCTCGCAAAAGCCAGAGAAAGTCACAATCCGACCTAGAGGCACGTTCCTTCACACACAATAAAAAAGTTTGCAATGCACGAAAAAGGCGTACCACCAACAAAAGTGTAGTCGGGGCCACACACACAAAGAAAAGGCAAACCACAAAATAAATCGGTTCGAGCACCAAAATAACACTTCAACGTGTTGTAGGGCATCTTACACAGTCGCAAAATATCAATGTAACTTTGAATACACGCTAACTGACATGTGCACTTCGTTTTTCCTACTCCAGTGGAGACTGCTGTTATGACTGAGCCAATTGAGTGCGATAGCGGCGATTTGCTGCTGGAATCATCGGATTCCGAAGCTGAGGGCAGCACACACGACGTCCGTGGACCAAGATATGGAGAACAACATCATCAGACGAAGCGTTGACTACATTTCGACAGACTCTGCCAACACATATCATTGACAAAAGTAATAAAGTGGGGTGTACTATTGATCATTTATTCGACTACGACTACAAATTGGCTCGATGTGCACACCAAATGCGGTCCCGAATGGTCCTTTGCCGATCTAAGAGATGCCAAACCACGTCTACGCGCGACAGTGACGACGGAGACAGTGACGACGGGGACACGCGATCGCAGAGCTGCCCTTGCCGATACAAGTTCAAGATTTGCATGTCGTCAGGAGCAATTGAAGTTTTTCAACAAGACAACCACCTTTTGAACAGAGACGATCCTCCCACACCAGTTGCAAGGCAGTTGACCACCGAGATGAAACAGTATATTATCGGTAGCCTTAGCAGTGGCGAGAAGACTACAGCTACCAAACTTTTTGCTACTATCAGCGCGATGGTGAACGCTAGCAACATGGCAGGACCTCCTCCAAAAGAGCAACATGTTACCGACTTTGTGAAAAACTGGAGACGTGACCATCCAACGAACTCAATGGCACCAATGATTCAGCTGTGCAACGGTAGTCTGTACCAGCAGTTGGTTCTAGAGGATCTTTCTGATCTCGACATGATGATCCTGTGTGATGTGCAACCTGACTCACGTACTGGCTCTGGTGGACCGGTGTCTCACCTGGGTGACGGATCCGAGGCCTATCCTCTCCGTGTTGGTATGACTTGTCCACGGCTCATTAAGGACTATATTGCAGTTCAAAGCCGGTCGGATTGTACCACGATTTTTCACATCGACAGCACCCACAGCATGGTGATTAACGGCTACGTGGTTTTTGCATTTGGCTACTCAGATTGCAGTGGGCACTTTTTCCTACTGGCTTACTTCTGTACATCACAAAAACGTGCAATCGACATTGGATGGTGCATTCGCTACATCGAACGTGTGTGCGTAGATGCATGTGGAGTGTCGTTCTCGCCTCAGTTTGTCATGACGGATGCCGATAAAGCACAATTTAATGCTTGTGCAACTGAGCTGCCCCACGCAACCGTGTTGATGTGCTGGTTTCACGTAACTCAAAACGTGTGGAAGTATGCACGCAAACACAATGTCAGTGTTGAAGATATTCAATATGTTTTTAGAGAATTGTATGATTTGCACTACGCTCCAGAGCAAGAGTACGAACTTCTAAAAGGGCGGGTCCTTGAGAAGTGGGGGAACCATGCGCGCGGCTCACGCGTGCGCAAACTAACGGATCATGTGGCCAAGACGTGGGTTAATTGCCAACGCTTCGCTCGATGGCAAGCCTTCTACACACCAAGTGGCTACGCTACTTCTAACAACCCGCTGGAGCAATACCACCGGAAGGTAAAGCTCCAGTGCCCAGAAGGCTCGTCTACACCCAGCGATTTGCTAAAAAAATTAGATGCCGCGCGACTTGCGTATCTGAATAGTGATGCGCAGTTCAGCACAGTTACCGTTGCTTCAGAACGGCTGCTGAAATTGTACGGGCTTATGTACAAGCGCAGTTGCTTTGAGACCAACAGAACCCCTCCTGTACGTGGCGTGTCTGCCGATTTGTATCGCGTTTTCAACACCCTCTACAGATTACGGTGGCGGAGAGAAAGGCAATGAAAAACCTATCAAATCTGTGAATGCAAGACGAATGCAGATAGAAGGTATGCCTTCCGGTGGCTGGATTGTGGACGCCCGCCGTCGTGCTTGCTCATGCGCGTACAACGTGAAATATATACAATAAGTAAACTAATACATGGCCTGACACCGTCCTGGGTTATGAACTATAGATTTTGCATGTTGTAACTACCTCGATGCATTTACTTTGTATGTTTCACTGAGTCAAATCTATGGTTTCGTGAATGAACACTTTCAATGATCTCCAGTGGTAAGAGTGTGCTATGAGAAAGAGTGAATTACACGGTAAAATGGTGGTCATAACCCAAATATTGAGTGTCTTCACACCTCGACGTGGTGGGTACTCTCAAGTCGGATTACATGTGGCTAATCGCATAAAGCTGAGTGGTATTGAGTTTTATCTAACTGGCATTTCCCAAATTTTGGGTGGTGTAACACCGACCTCGGAAGATGAATTCGCAGATGGGAGTGGTGGAGACGATTCCGCTGTCGGAAAAACTCATTACGCCACCGGCAATGCCGGCAAGCTATCTAAATTTTTCTAGAGCCGACTTGTTCCAGGATATGCGAGAGACCATGTGCACCATGTCGCCGATACCGCTGGAGAAAGCACACAGGGAATCAGCTGACCACGAGAATGCGTCGTCACCGGAGCCGTTGGATATTACAGAAGAGCAGTATGAACTACCCGACGGGCAAACGGTTGTGCTGGGCCCAAGCCGAAGACCTCTTCTGGCAATGGGTCTCACTTCAGGGCTACTCCGCCCAACAGCTCATGAGCTTCGCGAAGACAACCTGCACGACTCCATCTTGGAGCAGCGGGACTTCCGTGTCCAGCTTGTCCACCTCGTGGGCAAACGCCAGCTTCACCAAGAGCTGGATAGACTGAGCGTGGCGCTCAGTCCGGCGCTCGTGATGAGCGCGGGTACGGGTTGTAATTGTTGCCTCCCGTACCCCGGTCTGCAGCTAAGAGGCTGCGGACTTCTAGCGAAGCTGCCGCCGCTTCTGTTCCCAGATCGCGAAGCCTTCGGGCAGTCAACCTGGAGCCGCTCGATCGGCTCCCAGGTACCCTGTGACGTCGGGTACCCACGACACTTCACAGAGAGCTGGCGCTTCCCATTTGAGCGCCGCTCCCGGAGAACCCGTTCGACATGATAGTGGAGTTCTCCATTACGGTCGAGTAGGGCGGGCAGAGCCCTCACTCGACCAGCCGTCCGTGAGACCGGAGGCTCTACGCCTCTCGACTGGGTCTCCGGACCAACTGGTTGCTGCGCAACAGGAGGAGATTCGTTTCCTCCGCGACCGCGCGTACGCGATCGAGATTGCGCTCGGCCCTGGCGTACGGTCTGCTGCTCAATCGGGCAACCCTCGCGCCCTCGTCGCTCTCCGTGAGGGGATGGGAGACCTACACCTCGAAGTACAGCGTATCCATGGCCGCGTTGATCGTCGAACCCTGGCATTTGACTATCAAGTCTTGTGCCGGGAGGTGTCCAACCTCCTTGCTGCCCCTCGGACCCATGTGGTCCTCCGTGAGTCGCAGGCGTATGCGTACTCCCAGCCGTACTGCGGCTCGCGTTATGGAGGCTCTGCGTACGAGCCCCAGGTGTGGCGTATCACCAGCAGGGGTACTTCCCTGCGTACGGCGGGCAGGGCCGCACCGATCCTTCGTGGCGGCATGTACCTGTGGCCCCGCCTCGCTTCGTGGAGGCTCGCTCTCCTCCTCGCGGCGTCAACCGCGTTCTGCGGGACAGCCGGACCCAGTGGGTCGTGGTATCGTTTCAGCCGACCCGCGTAAAACGTCGGGTCGGTCTTCATCGACTTAGGCAGATCGATGGTGTACGCTGCATCATGTCTAGCCAGGACCGTGAACGGTCCGACGAAGCGGTGCTTCAGCTTGTTGCTGCCCACTGAGCTGACGGCATCAAGCGGTAGGTTCTTAGTGTTGGGTAGGACTAAGTCACCCACTCTAAACACGGTTAAGTTTCCTCTTCCATGTTTGTCCGAGTACTCCTTTTGTTTGTCTTGGGCCGCCGCCATAGCGTCGCGGACCCTGTTGATAACATTCAGCCGTGTGTCCATGAAGGACTCCACCTGTTTCCGCAAGGAAACCGGTTGCAACTCAGCAACCTGGGAGGACAGGGCTTTCCGAGCCTCTCCCCCACTTAAGACCGAGCCATCGGTGCTCCCAACTAAAGTGAGGGGCACCCGGGGATGGCGAAAGCCGTTCAGGTAGAATGGCGTGAACCCGGTGGACGCGTGCACCGCGTTGTTGAGTGCGAACTCAACAACAGGGAGCTGCTCAGACCACGTGCGAGGGGCTCCCGCACAGACACTGCGCAGAGGGTCCTCGAGCACGCAATTGACGCGCTCAGTCTGACCGTCCGTCTGAGGGTGGTCATCTGTGGACCTGTGCAGCTTAGTTCCAAGCAATTGGAACAGCATTCGCCAGAACGCAGCGGTAAACCGCGGGTCACGGTCCGAGACAAACGTCTTCGGCAGACCATGATAGCGAAAGACGCCATCTACGAACAGCCGTGCGGCATGTTCACCGGTGACCGTGTCCGGCACTGGAGCAAGGTGAACCATCTTGCTCAGCCGACACACGAACACCAAAATACCGGTGTGTGTGTGTTTCCGTGCTCGTCGGCGGGAAGGCCGAAGATGAAGTCGAGACTCATCGACTTCTAGCAGCCTACCGGAACAGGCAAGCTCTGCAATGGGGTGGAGGCGTGCCCCGCGGGTTTCACCCGCTGACATGTTTCGCATGTCTTGACATAGCGGGCGACCCACTTGTACATGTGGATCCTCCAAAAGGCCTGCGAGACCGACAAGAAGGTCTTCTCGCGGCCGAGGTGCCCGCTGGGGGCGCATCGTGGGGACTGGCGACAACAACTCGTCAGCTGGTAAAGTTATCACCCACACCAACAATGTTAGGAGAGGCAGTGGACAAGGCGGCTAAGCTCGACGACTCTAGCTACAACATAGCTAAAGGCATGCGAAACATCGGACAACCGTGGGCTACGGCAGCAACACGATCGACGGTGAAAGTGGACGGAATAGAAGGCTACATGCGGGTGATTCCTGGCCTGGGAAGCATACCAACTGACGCCTCAGCGCTGGAAGAGCAAGGAGAACCTAGTGAGCATGCATACTTCACTAATCCCCAAGGTGTCTTCAACGACGTGAGCAACACATGGGTGTGGCCTGCAGGACGGACGTGGAACGGCAAGTTCTGGCAGCTCACGAAGAGGAGAAAGGACGGAAGAAATTCGCTAGTCATGATCAACGGACGACCCAAAGACGCCACTCTGGGAAGACCAAGGCAAAAGCGATGATGGTTACGGAGGAAGACGACTACTACAGCGAGGGGTCGGATGCCCCACCGCCACCACAGAAGAAGAAACGTAAGGCAGCGGTACAGAAGACGGCAAACCCGGTCAGGCAAGTGAAACCTGAGCAGAACACCAACCCGGTAGAGCAGCCAACCAGCCGACAGCTGATAGCGGACCTGAAGTGATACGCATGTGGACGGAACGGACACTTTCCTAAGGAATGCCCGGATGCAGAAGCGAGAGCACGAAACGAAGCGTACTTGGCGACAAGGGCCGCAAAGCCGGCACAGCCAACGGGAAACGAACGGCGGGCGTAGTTAGGGGATTACCGCATCCGGCAGAGAACACGATTCCCCAGGCGAAGGAGACGTGCAGCGCGAGAAACGACGATGAGGACGAAGAGTGGATGAGCGCCAGCAGCAGAAGTAATTAAACATCCAGAACTGTTGGCAGAGCTGGAAGAAGCAGACGAGTTGTGCGAGCAATTGTACGGCCAAGAAGCAGAACGAGAGAAACGGGTATAGCAGGATGGTGGTGTGCGTCGAGCAACGCATGACGTGCGCAACGCAAGTGCTGATAGCAGCACGAAGATGGCGAGGAACGAGGACGTGACAGCTGCAGTGTTAGTGGTGAAGACGCAGTTGATGGACGCATTGGCGGAACGAGATGAGGGTAAGGCGAAGCGGTATGTGGCGACGGTGCCACCAGCGATGGAAGCACAACGCTACAAACTGCCGAAGCGGAAAGAGGAGAAGAACCAGCAATGTCGAGCTGGGGAAGGCGAGACGACGGCGACTCACGGAACAGAGGCGCGCGACAAGGACTCGGTGAACAGCGCGGACTCGGCAGACGGCAAGATCTCGGTGAATAGTAGCGAGGTGGTACACCCCAAGTTACGACGAATGGTGATGTCGACGCTTCCGCGGTGATGCAACTTGGAACTGGGGAAGGCGGACCGACAGCAGCCAGTGTCAGCGGACGAGCCGAGACGAGTGTGGCGAATGATGGCACAAGCTTGGTGAACGACAACAACGTAGCTGATGAGGACGAGAACGACATACTCAGCATTGAGTTGGACGACGAAACGATGAAGGCCCTCGGTAGCGTGGCTGAAGTGCGAGCAGCCATCAAACGAACGAGGCGGACCCTGAAGCGACAACGAGCGGCGCGCGCCAAGCAATGCAGAAGCTCCAGATCGGTCGTGCAGGACGAGATTGAGATGGCAATGGCTACATTAGACGCGGAACGAACAGCGAGGCGTCAGAAGCAGATCGCCGCCGCACAGGACGAGTTGAAGCAGAGAAGAGCGCAGTCAGAAGAAGAACGGACGAACGAAGACGGCGAGCGATCCAAGGTGCGGCTCCTGCAGCACAAGAAGGACGCGACGGAGTCAAACGTGAAGGACGATTGGGACGTGCTGGCTGAAGACGGACTCCCGACAGCAGTAATGGACGTCGAGAGTGAACGCTTGCCCGTGAAACTTGATAGTGGTGCGAGATACTCGGTAGCAGGTACTGGAATGGATGCTGCGCGGTGAACGATTACGACGACGAGCACCAGTCGACTGTGTAGAAGGCATCGGAGGATTTTTGCTGGACGTGTTGGGACTCTGGTCGTTTCGGATGAAGAACACGTATGGGCAGTGGATCACAGTGACGGCTTGCATTGTGGAAGGCTGTACCAGTGAGTTTCTAGTAGGAGTTGACTTTATGCGGAAGCATCGAGCAACGATGGACTTCAATCGTAACGAAGTGCGCTACGACAGTGCGCATGAGCAGGTTGTAATACCGTTTCGAACAGCAGGAGTCTCAGAGGATGTGAAGGTGGCTGCGGTACGACTAGTGAACCGGACGAACTTGACGCACCACACGGTGACACTTATCGAAGTAGCGGTAGCAGCAAGAGACGATGAGCACGGCACAACACACACACTACGCACCAATACGGCGCAGTAATGATGACAGCAACGCTGACTCGGGCTAGAAATGGGAAGGCGATTGTACCAGCGATCAACGTGCAGGGCAGGATGAAGCTACCCAGTAAACAGGAATTGGGGAGGTGGATACCTTTGGAGGCTGACATGCAGACGCTAGTGATGAATGGTCTGCTGGATCATGACAAGTTGGACGAATGGTTGTCGACGTTAGGTGACAGTGAAGAACCGCTCGATAATGAAGTTGAAATCGAGATACGTACGAAAGATGAGAGTGCACGAGCGATGGTATTAAGATTGCTTAGAGCCTAACGCAGTGTATCTGTAAACGATAGTGACTGCCCGCTCAAAACGACGTTGGAAGTGGAGCATCACATTGACACCGGCCAAGCAGCCCGATCATGATGAAAAGGCGACCGAATGCACAAACGGAAAACACGCTCATCGAGGACAATGTTTTCAAAATGTTACGAGCCGGAGTGATTGAGGAAGGAAATGGTGCATGGGGTTTCCCCGTAGTACTAGTGCGTAAGAAGGACGGTGAGGTTCGATTTTGTATCGACTATCGAGCGCTCAACAAGATCACGAAAAAGGACGTCTACCCATTCGCGAGGATTGACGAAACGCTGGAGGCGCTGGGAGGAGCACGACTGTTCACGACCTTGGATCTACGAGCAGGATACTGGCAAATTGGTGTGGCTCCAGGAGATCGTGACAAGACAGCATTTACGACTAAACAAGGACTGTATAGATTTACCAGGATGCGCTTTGGACTGATGAATGTGCCCTCAACTTTCCAACGAATGATGAATGGAGTAATTCGCCAAAGCAAAGTCGGCGGTTGTAGCTCTACCTGTCGGCGGCTGTAACTTGTGACTGGCGGCTTTGCTGAAGCTCGCCGTGGGCAATTCAGAAGCGCACGACTGGTGAGAAGACGATGCAATGCTGTGGTATCGACGGAGAGGTCTGACTAAAATGCTATTTGGATTTTTGTGGGTGCAATTAGGACTCTACCTGTCAGCGGCTGTAACTCGTGATTGGCGGTTCTGTCAAAGCTCGCCGTGGGCAATTCAGACGCGCACGACCAGTAGGTGGTTCGTGCAACGTTGAGAGGCAGAAGAAATGGTCTGATAGAATTGCTATTGTCATTTTTTTCGCGGCAAGTGCACTAGTGATTTACAGAAAATGGCACCTGCCGGGATAAAATCCTGGATTGTTTACGAAGTCCGAGCCACTCGCTGTTCGACGCCCGATCGCGCAATCCGCGTCATCAGCACGGAAACCGCTGAATCGGCGGTTTGACTGCCGAGGCTGGGCGGCGCTGCAACAGCACCTGGCTCGGATTTTCGGAAAATCGCTTGCAGCTATCGCCGAGAACGGGGTAAAAACACATCGTTTTGCTGTACCAGCACAGAAAGTTAGTTACAGCACACAGGATTATGGCATCAGCACAGAGATTGTGGTGACAGCACAGAAGGATGCAGCACCAGCACAGAAAATAATTGCACACCACACAATTTTGCTGCATAGTCTCAAGTGCGCATTTTAGTCCAATCAGCCAACGCAACTTTAGTACGGAAATCCATTGAGAAACTTGTCCCGTCGACCAATGAAGCAGCCTGCAGACAGAAGGCCTGTCGGCGGCTGTAAGTCGTGACTGGCAGCACTGCGCAACCTCGCCTTGGGCAATTCAGACGCGCACGACTGGTAGGAAGAAGCTGCAGTGTTGTGATCTAGAAGGAGAGGTCTGACTAAAATGCTATTTGGATTTTTGTGGGTGCAGTTGGGACTCTACCTGTCGGCGGCTGTAACTTGTGACTGGCGGCTTTGCTGAAGCTCGCCGTGGGCAATTCAGAAGCGCACGACTGGTGAGAAGACGATGCAATGCTGTGGTATCGACGGAGAGGTCTGACTAAAAATGCTATTGGGGGGGGGGGGGGGGGATTTTTGTGGGTGCGAATTAGGACTCTACCTGTCAGCGGCTGTAACTCGTGATTGGCGGTTCTGTCAAAGCTCGCCGTGGGCAATTCAGACGCGCACGACCAGTAGGTGGTTCGTGCAACGTTGAGAGGCAGGCAGAAGAAATGGTCTGATAGAATTGCTATTGTCGATTTTTTTCGCGGCAAGTGCACTAGTGATTTACAGAAAATGGCAACCTGCCGGGATAAAATCCTGGATTGTTTACGAAGTCCGAGCCACTCGCTGTTCGACGCCCGATCGCGCAAATCCGCGCGTCATCAGCACGGAAACCGCTGAATCGGCGGTTTGACTGCCGAGGCTGGGCGGCGCTGCAACAGCACCTGGCTCGGATTTTCGGAAAATCGCTTGCAGCTATCGCCGAGAACGGGGAGTAAAAACACATCGTTTTGCTGTACCAGCACAGAAAGTTAGTTACATGCACACAGGATTATGGCATCAAAGGCACAGAGATTGTGGTGACAGCACAGAAGGATGCAGCACCAGCACAGAAAATAATTGCACACCACACAATTTTGCTGCATAGTCTCAAGTGCGCATTTTAGTCCAATCAGCCAACGCAACTTTAGTACGGAAATCCATTGAGAAACTTGTCCCGTCGACCAATGAAGCAGCCTGCAGACAGAAGGCCTGTCCGGCGGCCTGTAACTCGTGACTGGCAGCACTGCGCAACCTCGCCTTGGGCAATTCAGACGCGCATGACTGGTAGGAAAGAAGCTGCAGATGTTGTGATCTAGAAGGAGAGGTCTGACTAAAATGCTATTTGGATTTTTGTGGGTGCAGTTGGGACTCTACCTGTCGGCGGCTGTAACTTGTGACTGGCGGCTTTGCTGGAAGCTCGCCGTGGGCAATTCAGAAGCGCACGACTGGTGAGAAGACGATGCAATGCTGTGGTATCGACGGAGAGTTCTGACGGTAATGCTATTTGTAGTTTTGTGATTTGTACGCGCCAGCAATGGTTCTTTTCGGACGAGATGGCAGAGACGACAAAACGGAGCAAACGTTTGGAGGTGGCGACTTCAAAAACTTGTAGCCGAATGGCATCGAAAGCGAAACCAATGCTCAGAGCTGGAGATGTGGTTGAGTTCTACTCTGCCGCTTTTATTCCTGGTGACCCACGAGGGCGGCGAAGAGCTACGATAGTGAGGTGCTCGGCACGAAAACGAAGAGTATCCCATCCGCGTGAACCGGCTGGAAATGTTGCCGTTGTACACGAGGGTTACACGAACAGTCGATGATGATGGAGTTCCGTGCTCTGCGGGGTGGTATATGCTTTCGTCGTTTGAGCTCGTGGATGGGACCGCGGATGCTGTGTTCCAGTAGCAAGTGTTCAACCAGCAAACGAAAGAAGCGGTAAACGAGGCGTTCGGTCGCACCGGAACCACTGAAGACACTGAAAGCAATGCAGAACTGATAGCTCTCGTGGAAGAGAGGGCTGAACACGTAGTTGACTTGCCTGTTCCGGATGCGGAAGCTGCCCCGTGTACTCCGAGCAGATCGCTAAGTTTGAAGAGATGCTCACTGAAGAAGAATGTCGAAAGAAGCAGCATCGTGCCAAAAACCGATTGGGCCTGAAACAACGTTCCAAACGACGGCATCACCTGAAGCTGCGCAAAACCGGGTCGTGATTCCAAAGCTGTGAAACATTCGAAACCGGGTATGTCAACCTTTTTTGAGAAAGCTTCATGCAGCAGGACCACGTCAAGGCTGCGCTCCATGCTCTTGCGGAAAGAGAGAGCAGGTTCGACAGAAGCATTTCGAGAAGCGGATAATGCAGGACAGCTCATCCTTCCACCAGTCGCAGTGGAGTGCAGCACGACGTGTACGATTGAGCCAAAAGCCCCAACAGCATGGCCCAGTGATGTGCAGCTCTGTGACAAACAATTGAATCCGTCCAAACTGGCATTTCGTGATATCAGGAACCTAGGAAAATGCAAATGTGACGGCGAGTGCTATATCGACGACTGCTTAAACTCGCAATCGGATGTGTATTGTACCAAACGAAATTGTGCGGCGGGTGGTCAGTGCAGCAATGCTATCAGCGAAATCAACTCCCTCCACTTGTTCGACACGATGTCGAAGGGCTTCGGGGTGTATACGTCAGAAGTGATCGAGGTCGGAACTATTGTCCGGAAATTACTGTGGTATTTTGGAGGGGTACGAAGGAAAAATCGACTCGAACAATGAGAGTGTCCCTATCAAGCAAAACAGCGGGTACTCTCTCCTGTTGAACCACAACGCTCGACTGATGGACGCTTCGTTTATATCGAACCAAAAGAACGCGGAAGTGTCATGCGCTTCGTGAATCACATTCGTGTCAAGCCAAATTGCAGAGATGCAATATCCGACGAAAGTAACGGTGGTCGTTATAACGACAAGAAAGCTGAAGGCCATGGAGGAGGTTACCGTTGCTTATGCAGGAAAGCTTTGGTTCGACTGTACCTGTGGCAGCACCAAATGTGTAGGTAAGATGCAGCAAAGTCGAGAAACTTAGAAAGACGAGCAACACGTTCTTGATATTCGTTTAACTCAGCTGTTGAAACTGTCAATCGTTCGCATATTTCCTATTCAATCTGTAGTGCTGGGCCATTTTTTAGGACGACCGCCTGCTGGTGTACGTCCACGCTTCCGATTGACAGATCGGTTCATTAGGATTTCGTGGCCAGTGGAATCTACGAGCGCGGATCGCTGCATAGCGAACTTAACAAATGCACGCAGTAGCCAAATTTCATCCAGTAACGGCAGCAGCATGTACGCTGCGTTACATCCACTTTCCCCGCCAGCGAACAAAACGCTGCACCGAGCAGCCTACACAAACAGCCCAACGCCTGCACGCCACGCACACCTACACACCAGCCTTGCCACCGTCCCCCTGCGTCCGCTCCAGCGCCTTCGATGCATTACAGCAGGCCCCACACGCTCAAGCGGACCCGTGTTCTGCACAGCCACGCCACAACGCACAGCGGCCACCCCGCGCACCCACACACATGCGCTGTCCCGACAGACCCCTGGCTAGGCCTCTTGGACGCTGGACGCCTGCAACAAGACCACACAATTTCAGCACACCACCTGCTGCACCAACCGTCGGCAGTTTGAACGCCCGCGGCCGGTGGGCTTAGGTCGAAGGCATTGCATTGCTCGCAGCTGATCTTTCGTGTCCAGGCCGATTCTGAGCGTTCGTTCTTGAGGAAGAGTCCGCTAGCAGCGCTGTTAGCGACGATGCGCGCCTCCGACATGACTAGAGCTTTCCTGACCGACGAGGGCTCGCCCAACACCAAAGTCACCTGTTCATCGTGCGGGGGTGTTTGCGGTGCGAATGGGCGTCTGCGAAGCGAGGCGAAGGCCAGCGTAGCCTGGGACGCCGCAGCGAGGCTGTGGAGAGGCGGACGAGCGCAGACGCTTACAGAGGGGCGCAGCATAAAATCCGAGTGGCCGGAATCGAACCAGCGACCAATTGATTTCCGAGTATACTGAGACACAGTATAGAACACAACAGTCAATCGCTCTACCAACTGAGCTACACTACAGTCAATCGCTCTACCAACTGAGCTACACTCGTGTTCTATACTGTGTCTCAGTATCGACCAATTGATTTCCGAGTATACTGAGACACAGTATAGAACACTACAGTCCAATCGCTCTACCAACTGAGCTACACTACCAGTCAATCGCTCTACCAACTGAGCTACACTCGTGTTCTATACTGTGTCTCAGTATACTCGGAAATCAATTGGTCGCTGGTTCGATTCCGGCCACTCGGATTTTATGCTGCGCCCCTCCGTAAGCGTCTGCGCTCGTCCGCCTCTCCACAGCCTCGCTGCGGCGTCCCAGGCTACGCTGGCCTTCGCCTCGCTTCGCAGACGCTCATTCGCACCGCAAACACCCTCGCACGACGAACAGGTGACTTTGGTGTTGGGCGAGCCCTCGTCGGTCAGGAAAGCTCTCTAGTCATGTCGGAGGCGCGCATCGTCGCTAACAGCGCTGCTAGCGGACTCTCAAGAACGAACACTCAGAATCGGCCTGACACGAAAGATCAGCTGCGAGCAATGCAATGCCTTCGACCTAAGCCCACCGGCCGCGGGCGTTCAAACTGCCGACGGTTGGTGGCAGGTGGTGTGCTGAAATTGTGTGGTCTTGTTGCGGGCGTCCAGCGTCCAAGAGGCCTAGCCAGGGGTCTGTCGGGACAGCGCGTGTGTGCTGATGTGTGTGGGTGCGCGGGGTGGCCGCTGTGCGTTGTGGCGTGGCTGTGCAGAACCCCATCCAGTAGAAGGTTGTCTTTCTACTTCCATACGAGCGTAGTTCACACCAAGTTGTGCTGTTACCGCCAAGTACTCCTCGGTGCGTCGGCGGGATGGTACGTACACGCGTGGAGCAGGACGTGCCATAATAGCAACTTTACCTTCTGAACCGCTACTAAATGGTTCGTTTTCAATCAATAGTTTATCTCGGGCAAGCTCCCTCATTACGCCTCAATATTGTTGAGGGAGGTTCAGGTGACTCTCGAAACATCCGAGCAGCACTCGATTCACTAGATACGCATTGAAAGAGCAGCAGTAATAGTGTCCCCGTCTTATGTTTCATGTGCAGTGAGTAGTGCTGTTTGATGTGGCGATTAAACTGCTCCACCGGATTGTTGGTGGTTGCATACCCCGACGGATCCAGAAGCACTGCCACAGGCAAAATCTTTCACCAAGCCACTCCTTTGAAAAATAATCAGCAAAACCTGGCGCTTCCGCAATTTGTCTCCAGTTTTTCATATCTTGTCGAACGCATTGTAAAAACTCATCAGGGCTTGATGAAAAATGCATATCGTAAATGTCATGGCGGTTGCTAGCCACTACTTTTTCGGGAAATGCTTTCTTGTTCACGTTCAACAGTACGTGAAAAAAACACATCAAAAACTTGAACTTGGAACTAGAGCCAAACACAGTTTGAAGCGCGTTGAACTGGGCATCATCCGCGTCGCCCATAACATAACTCAGTATAATACGTTGACCGGTTACCGAGTAGTGCAGACGATTTAATGAAGCTAAGGCAGCTGTGTACACTACCTCTGTAGTCTGAGACACGATACAGAAGGCCACCAGGTGAAATGTGCGAGAACAGTCCGAAATCCTGATAACCAACACTGGATATCCAACTTGCGAAAGTTTGTACGTAGCATTAACGTGCAACACGTAGCTGGATGACGGTCTATCCAATTTGCGTAACAGAGCTTTGGTAGTTACACCAGCAAAAAATGGGCTTGAGTCTGTGCCGTTTCCAACAAAAGAGTTCCCCTGCGAATCCACTGGCCACGTGAATGTGATCGGCGCATTGTCATCGGATTGCAAAACTGGGTCAACTCTAGCTTTAACCATCGCATTAATGTTGTGAATACGGTCAAGCTTCGCCAGCCGTGTTCTAGCGAAATTATTCACAAAACTTTGTACAGTGGACAATGTTGGCATTTCTGCGGACGTCAGTGAAAATTTATTGCGCAAGCCGTTGCGGATACGAAGTGGCTTCAAGCCTTCGCCTGCCATGAGACGGCAGTACTGCTTGTGGCGTTCCTTGAGCGCTCGACTCGGAGAGTCCAGTTCCAGCGAAAAATGTTCTCCAGCTTCGTAAATATTTGCCTGCTTCGTCTTACTGCATATCGTAACTTTTCCTTTCCAGCCACATTTGACACCGGGGAATGCGCGACTACAAGGTCAACTCAAAAGCTTGTACCTCATAGGATGCAGTTCATTTGAAGCACACATCGTACAGTTCGTAGACTGGCTTGTTCCTGCCGCGTTTTGCTTTTTTCCTCCATCCAGTCAGTTGCATCTTCATCGGAAACCAGGGCTGCTATCTCTCTCCAATTAATTCTTGGTGCCATTTTCTGTAAATCACTAGTGCATTTGCCGCGAAAAAAATGACAATAGCATTTCTATCAGACCATTTTTTCTGCCTCTCAACGTTGCATGAACCACCTACCGGTCGTGCGCGTCTGAATTGCCCACGGCGAGCTTTGACAGAGCCGCCAATCACGAGTTACAGCCGCCGACAGGTAGAGTCCTAATTGCACCCACCAAAATCCAGATAGCATTTTAGTCAGACCTCTCCGTCGATACCACAGCATTGCATCGTCTTCTCACCAGTCGTGCGCGTCTGA
The DNA here is from genome assembly GCA_032158285.1 of Phytophthora sansomeana. Lineage (NCBI taxonomy): Eukaryota > Oomycota > Peronosporomycetes > Peronosporales > Peronosporaceae > Phytophthora > Phytophthora sansomeana. The sequence continues at coordinate 27,722 of JAPDHH010000227.1, forward strand.
ATTGCCCAAGGCGAGGTTCAGCAAAGCCGCCAGTCACGAGTTACAGCCGCCGACAGGTAGAGCTACAGCCGCCGACTTTGCTTCTTAATGGTTGCTCAATCGAAGGGAAGGGTTGCGGTTGGAAGGCGCTGTGCAATCGACTGTGTGCGCCTCGTCGCTTACTTCTGTGTTTCTGTTGTTTTTTCTGTGTTTTCTTCAATTTGGCTCTGTGTTTTTCCTATTTCGTCACCATCGCACTGTTTGCATTACATGTATACAGTACCACGTACATATGGGAAACCAAAAAGCCAGATGTGAGCAGATTCGGGATGTTATCTGGTGCGACAACACTTTAAATGCAACACTTTAAATAGTATTTTAGTCAGACCTCTACTTCTAGATCACAACACTGCAGCTTCTTCCTACCAGTCGTGCGCGTCTGAATTGCCCAAGGCGAGGTTCAGCAAAGCCGCCAGTCACGAGTTACAGCCGCCGACAGGTAGAGCTACAGCCGCCGACTTTGCTTCTTAATGGTTGCTCAATCGAAGGGAAGGGTTGCGGTTGGAAGGCGCTGTGCAATCGACTGTGTGCGCCTCGTCGCTTACTTCTGTGTTTCTGTTGTTTTTCTGTGTTTTCTTCAATTCGGCTCTGTGTTTTTCCTATTTCGTCACCATCGCACTGTTTGCATTACATGTATACAGTACCACGTACATATGGGAAACCAAAAGCCAGATGTGAGCAGATTCGGGATGTTATCTGGTGCGACAACACTTTAAATGCAACACTTTAAATAGTATTTTAGTCAGACCTCTACTTCTAGATCACAACACTGCAGCTTCTTCCTACCAGTCGTGCGCGTCTGAATTGCCCAAGGCGAGGTTCAGCAAAGCCGCCAGTCACGAGTTACAGCCGCCGACAGGTAGAGCTACAGCCGCCGACTTTGCTTCTTAATGGTTGCTCAATCGAAGGGAAGGGTTGCGGTTGGAAGGCGCTGTGCAATCGACTGTGTGCGCCTCGTCGCTTACTTCTGTGTTTCTGTTGTTTTTCTGTGTTTTTCTTCAATTCGGCTCTGTGTTTTTCCTATTTCGTCACCATCGCACTCTTTGCATTACATGTATACAGTACCACGTACATATGGGAAACCAAAAAGCCAGATGTGAGCAGATTCGGGATGTTATCTGGTGCGACAACACTTTAAATGCAACACTTTAAATAGTATTTTAGTCAGACCTCTACTTTTAGATCACAACACTGCAGCTTCTTCCTACCAGTCGTGCGCGTCTGAATTGCCCAAGGCGAGGTTCAGCAAAGCCGCCAGTCACGAGTTACAGCCGCCGACAGGTAGAGCTACAGCCGCCGACTTTGCTTCTTAATGGTTGCTCAATCGAAGGGAAGGGTTGCGGTTGGAAGGCGCTGTGCAATCGACTGTGTGCGCCTCGTCGCTTACTTCTGTGTTTCTGTTGTTTTTTCTGTGTTTTCTTCAATTTGGCTCTGTGTTTTTCCTATTTCGTCACCATCGCACTCTTTGCATTACATGTATACAGTACCACGTACATATGGGAAACCAAAAAGCCAGATGTGAGCAGATTCGGGATGTTATCTGGTGCGACAACACTTTAAATGCAACACTTTAAATAGTATTTTAGTCAGACCTCTACTTCTAGATCACAACACTGCAGCTTCTTCCTACCAGTCGTGCGCGTCTGAATTGCCCAAGGCGAGGTTCAGCAAAGCCGCCAGTCACGAGTTACAGCCGCCGACAGGTAGAGCTACAGCCGCCGACTTTGCTTCTTAATGGTTGCTCAATCGAAGGGAAGGGTTGCGGTTGGAAGGCGCTGTGCAATCGACTGTGTGCGCCTCGTCGCTTACTTCTGTGTTTCTGTTGTTTTTTCTGTGTTTTCTTCAATTTGGCTCTGTGTTTTTCCTATTTCGTCACCATCGCACTCTTTGCATTACATGTATACAGTACCACGTACATATGGGAAACCAAAAAGCCAGATGTGAGCAGATTCGGGATGTTATCTGGTGCGACAACACTTTAAATGCAACACTTTAAATAGTATTTTAGTCAGACCTCTACTTCTAGATCACAACACTGCAGCTTCTTCCTACCAGTCGTGCGCGTCTGAATTGCCCAAGGCGAGGTTCAGCAAAGCCGCCAGTCACGAGTTACAGCCGCCGACAGGTAGAGCTACAGCCGCCGACTTTGCTTCTTAATGGTTGCTCAATCGAAGGGAAGGGTTGCGGTTGGAAGGCGCTGTGCAATCGACTGTGTGCGCCTCGTCGCTTACTTCTGTGTTTCTGTTGTTTTTTCTGTGTTTTCTTCAATTTGGCTCTGTGTTTTTCCTATTTCGTCACCATCGCACTGTTTGCATTACATGTATACAGTACCACGTACATATGGGAAACCAAAAAGCCAGATGTGAGCAGATTCGGGATGTTATCTGGTGCGACAACACTTTAAATGCAACACTTTAAATAGTATTTTAGTCAGACCTCTACTTCTAGATCACAACACTGCAGCTTCTTCCTACCAGTCGTGCGCGTCTGAATTGCCCAAGGCGAGGTTCAGCAAAGCCGCCAGTCACGAGTTACAGCCGCCGACAGGTAGAGCTACAGCCGCCAGTCACGAGTTACAGCCGCCGACAGGTAGAGCTACAGCCGCCGACTTTTGCTTCTTAATGGTTGCTCAATCGAAGGGAAGGGTTGCGGTTGGAAGGCGCTGTGCAATCGACTGTGTGCGCCTCGTCGCTTACTTCTGTGTTTCTGTTGTTTTTTTCTGTGTTTTCTTCAATTCGGCTCTGTGTTTTTCCTATTTCGTCACCATCGCACTCTTTGCATTACATGTATACAGTACCACGTACATATGGGAAACCAAAAAGCCAGATGTGAGCAGATTCGGGATGTTATCTGGTGCGACAACACTTTGACTGTCAAGTTGACAGGCAGATTGCAGCACTTGAAAGAAGTGGTGCATTCTTTCGCATCTACTGTTGAGGCGGCTTTCAGATGAAACAGGAACACTAGACCCTGAATATGTTAGCCCCCACGCAGTTGTTCCCTCTAATGTCCATTGAAGTACAGCAATACATACTGTCCTGTCTTCTTCTCTTACTCGTGTCGACAACAATCAATACGTTTGATGATTTCAAAGCAATCACCGGACTATGCGTATGATGGTTGACTACATTCAAGTGGCGTTACCGCAACCATAACACAACGTCACAACACGCTTTAGAGCAACCTTATCACCCCAAGAGCAACCTTATCTCCCAAAGTATTAGCCCTACACCTAGCTCACAATCCTAGTCCCGTTTGAGGACGGATGTCACTTTCCGTCAAATCTTCAAAATTGAGGTACTCGGCAGGAAATCTGCCTCACCCCTTAGAACGGTGACACGACCCTAAGCCGAGCTAGATGTGACCATGCTAGGTCCTGGGTTTAAACCCGCGTGCTCCGCACACGGATTTTAAACCGCAGGCGTTGTTTCGGCTTTGCCGAGATTTCAATATTCACCCCCTCCTACGATTATCAAAAGTTAAGGTTGCTGGAACCACTCCCATTACATTCCACGCAAACAGTACATGTACAGTACGGGAGAACTGTGGAATGTGGACCACAGACTTAACCTCCAACTGCATGTACCATTCACCTTGGGTCAATGGTGAAGTTGTTTAGCTTCATCCCGAACCAACCCTCTCAAGTTTTGAAGCATGTACTGTCCAGGAAGGTGTGGACGCCATTAATCGTAATGATGCACGTTCCAGATTTGCCAATCTCTAGATGTTGTTTAAGCTAAAATTTCAGCATCCGGCCACGGATGAGGAGATTTTGAAAGTTTTCTTGTTGTATTAATTCTTGCAGCCAGGAGTGTGAACGTTGGTACGTGTACTGTACATGTTTACACGAGCTGAACGATCCTCAGCGGCAGCCCCACTAACGCGCACCTGACAGCTGTAATAATGATTGAGACAAATCGTCGATCGAAAACCAGGATTGCCACTCGTTGATACAGTTCAAGTAAGTTGGAAAAGAGACTGTATGCGGATGAACTCATTCGAGAAACTCACGGCCATTCCTTCATTTGTCGGGTTCGCGAAAGCCTTTGCAGTAGATAGGTTACGCAAAATGCAAGGATCAAAGACATACACAATGCTGAACATTCACGACACTGAGGGCGACAAACCTCACCACCAGGACCCTGAATCCCAAGAACAGCTTTTAGTGGCCAATTCTGGATCCTTTCGCTCAAAAGCACCTCGTCCGTCACCTGCCGCGAAGATTTTGTTCCTGGATGGTATTCGAGGCACCGCAGTCATTTTCGTCGTCACGCAACACACCGGGTACATGCACGATATCTTCATGGGGGCCGTCGGCGTGGACGCCTTCTTCGTGCTCTCTTCCTTTCTGCTCACCATGATCTTCATGAAGAAAAGCATCAAGTTGTTCGCGGAAGAAGCGTCCTACCGCAAGTGGGGATACACGTTGGCCGAATATTTCTCGAAACGATTCTTCCGAGTGTACCCGCTCTTCTCGTTGGTGGCCATCTCGCTCTGGCTCATGCCGTTCGAGTACAAGAAGCGGTACTATCTGGTAAAGCAGCCCGAGGATTTCAACCTATTCCAGACGCTCACTTTCCACCCCGAACACCGACACTACCTCATGTGGACGTTGCCACTGGAGATCTCATACTATTTCATCCTGCCGGCGTTCGTGCTAGCCGTACTCAAGCTCGGTCGCTTCTGGTGGATGTCCTTCGCTCCGTTGTACGTTTGGGTGATCCACGAAGGTCTGTACACTACTCGTGACAACTACTACAAACAGCCTCTGAGTATGCACCTGCCGACGTTCATCGCGGGCTCCATGGCTGCTGTTATCTTCGTGAAGCTCTCGGCATGGATCAAGTCTACAGGGTTCACGTTCCGTACGATGCACATCGTCGGACTTCGCGTTGTCGAGGCAACCTTGATGGCAGCCTACCTCAGTGTCGTCTTCCGTGGCCTTTTCTTCAATTGGCTGGGTGAACCACTGCCACCGGCCACCAGGTACATCATGCCGTTCACGAGCGTCAAACTGTCGCTGCTCATCGTGATCGAGATGCTCCAGCCATCCACAGTCTCACTGATCTTCGAGTGGGTCGTACTGCGCTACATGGGCAAGATCAGTTTCTCCGTGTATTTGCTGCACGTGTTCGTGATCGCCACGCCGTCGATCAAGCAGGAGACGAACTACTACGACAAGATATTTGCTGTGTTCGGGTTGGTGGTTCTGTTGGCGACGGTGTCGTACTATTTGGTGGAGTACCCATCGCAGCTACTTGCTCAGCGCCTTTCGCGAGTGTTCACACGACTTGCTTCGTATGAGCACGAGAAGATCGGTCAGCAGAGCGATACCGAGTCGGATGAATCGACTAAATCAGATGCGGCCGAGTTGTCTGCGAATTCAATGCAACGGAAAAAAGCGTCAGCTTCGAATTGAAGGTGGTCTGACAAAAAGTATCTGTGTAGATAGATTTAATGCTGTCAATGTCATAGATATCGTGGTTCTGCACACCTTTGAGTACAATTTTTAATGCTCTCAGTTCTCAAAGCAACAGCCTTCGTAATTCCAATCGGCGAAGTTTCTTGCTTACACCTGAATATGATGCAACAAAAGTCCCACTGGCAGCAGGCTAGAATCCTTTGTCAGCACAACATCGAAGCGCTCCAGATACAGGTCCAACTTTTCCTCTGCACCGTCATTCAGAAATCCAATGCGCACAATTTCGTCCTCCTCATACTCCAGCCCGTCGGCCATGTTGGCATCGCCCAGCGAGTCACCCAGCAGCAAGATATTGTGCCGCTTTTCTAGTTGGCACTGCTTCCAAAAGTCCGTCTTCACCAATGCGCTCGCATTCTTGTTCAAACTGTGGATAAGCTGCAATACCCACATAAACCCCTAGTGAGCTACCTCGTAACACTCCATTAAAGAGAAATATTCATAGTCCCGTCATACCGTTCCGTCGAAGCCCACCACCTTGTCATTTTCATCGAACCGCATCATGTTGGAGATGACATGCACATTTTTCAGGGGCGTCTTCGTTGGAGTCTTGGCGTATTCCTTGTTCAACACGGCGTGAATCACATCATAAAGTCCGGCCGAGAAAATCAGCGTAGGCACATTTTCCCTCGCCAGCAGCTCGAAAATCTCCATGAACCCTTCTCTAAAGGTAATATCACTGTCCTCCACGGCCTTCGTGACTGCACTTTTGGTCACGCCGCGCTCGATCATCAACTCGTGGGATTTGGTCCACCACTCAATCATAAAGGGGAGTTTTTCCTCTTTCGTCAGCGTACCCGACTGCTCAATGGGGTAATATTTCTCGAAAATCTCGCGCGCGACCGTCTCCACCTGTGGGCCCATAGCTTCACTCCGCATCAAAAGTCCGTGTGTACTGGGAGCTTGGTCATCTATTTTGCAACAGCGACAAAAATGAATACAACTTTAGTATTAGGTGTCCTAATTTTCAGCTAGAAAATATTAAAAAAATTGGGTCATAACAAACCCGCGGGGTTGTAGGCGGGGGTTAAAGTGTAGTCAAAGTCGGCGATGACCACGAGTTTGTCCAGGCGGTCGGTGGCGAATTTCTTCCACTTGCGAGCGAACTCGTCAGGGTCCCGAACGAACATGAGCGGCTTCCCAAGCGGCCGACGATCACAACGAGCAGCTTTCAAGTTGTCCAGGGAGCTCATGACTGACGCTGTGGCCGCAAAAGCTGAGCCGCAGAGGACGAGCGGGGAAGCTCGCGAGCACATTCGCCCGAACATTTCTGTTTACCTATTTGCGTTTTACACATGTGGTATCCAATAGTATTGGTGCAATCATTCGAGTACAACATCAATTACCATGGCAAAATGTAGCCATTTGGTTATTTTGACATGTTATTTGGCACACGACTGATATACATAGTAGCTATCTAGTGCTGGGCGTAGGCAGGCAAAGTATCAGCAGCGGGAGGACCGAAGCTGCAACTTCCAGGCGTGTAGCTCTTGACCTGCGTGGCCGTCTGCGCCAGCGAGCAGCACGGACACCAGAACGACGACCAGCAGTCTTCGCACCAATTGCCTCGGACCTGGAACTGGCTGCGGGCCTTCGCGCGAAGTTGCCAGACTGTCATCGAGAAGAGCACGTAGCAAAGGCCAGAGAGAAGGAGGTAGATGTACCACGTGTCGTCCTCGCCCCAGTGGTGATACTTGTACTTGATGTAGCCCCAAACCACCGAGTCGCTCGTGACGATGACCGCCACTTGGTTGATGAACAGCGCCAGCATCACGTACTGCCCCACGACGACGACGAGTGAGGAGACGAGTGCAATCCAGTACGGAGTTAGTCGGAACGTGGCAGAGAACTTCTCCAGGACACTGAGCCTCGACGCGACTTGCGCGACTGAGACGCATGGGCAGAACGTGACCATCGCGCAGTTGGGGATCACGTCCGTGAAGCAGCCGAACAAGCCCGTGCTCCAGGTTCCAGTTGCAATGTTTGCACTTGAATGGGTCGTAGGGTCAACGTGTGCAGCATACCCACGGTACGAAGCGCCATCGGACTCACCCGATCGAGTCGATTTGACGTAGTGCTCGTCCATTGTGAGCTGGAAGCGAACGTCGGTGTTGCGAGGTGAGTTTGTAAATGAGGTGGCGTATCGGACTCCAACAAGGAAGCACCACTGCACAATACACTTTATTTGTCTACCATGGAGATCAAGTTCTCCCTCGAAAGCCGTGCTCAATGGCCATCGGTCATGGCTTCCCGTGGTGGCTGTCGATCTGCGGCAAGACAACTTCAACTTCTTGAGAGGTGCAAATCCAAACTGTATTATCAACGACTAACAAATAGCTTTCTCGATTGCCTTGGACGTCTACTCCGAGTAAGGTGGAAGCGTGTCGGCCACCGGGCCAAACTCGCAGCTGCCAGGATTGTAGCTCTTGATGTGGGTCGCCATTTGCGCCAGCGCGCAGCAGGAGCAGCAGAACCCAGCGAAGAAGTCGTTGCGAGAGTTGCCGGGGATCTGGAACCGCTCGCGAGTCTTCATGCGTAGGTGCATCACGAAAACAGCAAACACGGCGTGAACGAGGATCATGACTCCGCGGTACACGATAACTGCAGCTCCTCCATCGCTGCTGGTCGAGTAGCTGTACGCCGTGCCGTCGCTGTTGGTCTTAACCGTGTAGCTCGTGGACGCCGCGCTGGACGCGATGCTGCTGAAGACAAACTCGGCAATGATCACCACCAAGCAGGCAACGAGAGCTTTGGAGTACGTAGTGACCCCCAGCCGTGCCGAGATCTGCGCCACCGAGATGCAGGAGCAAAAGGTGACCATGAAACAATTCGGCATGAGCGTCGTGAAGCAGTCCCAAAAACCGACTTGCCACTGTCCTCTCGTGAGTCCGTCTTCACTCTCCAAGTCCTTCATTGCTCCCGGGTTGGCAGCTTGAGCAGTCGAAGTGGCAGGCTGATCCCAGTACGGGGCTTCAGCAGCTTTCGCCGGCGTCTCGGTGCTGGGTGCTTGGTTCATGGCGTCGAAGAGATTGCTTGGAAACTGGGACGGAGTGACTCGAGGCTCCGTAGGAAATCGGAAAGTGAGAGATTGCAAGTCACAACTGGTTCGAGTTTGCACGATGCAAGCTACAGCTCACTTTGAACCCGGTGCTCACTCTATAGAGTGTGAATGACGCGTTGCCGTTGGTCCTGATGGTACAGACAGATGTGCCGCGCCATACCGTTAGCTTCGTGCAAACCACAAGCACCACTGACCAGGAGGCAAGACGTGACTCAATCCGAACGCGGCAATACGATACAAAAGGAGGTTTTCATTTCTACGAAGTGCCATCTGCAGAGGAAGATAACGGCAGAGTAAGCTAACACCTGCTCGAAAACGTAAAGATGGAAACGGCAGTAAGTCTTACTAAGTCTTAGCTTGCAATGACGCAGTACTAAAGAGTTTTGGGTCTACAGAATTCATTCTAATGCTGCTTCATTCAAAACCACCGTCTAGTATTCAGTCTGCTGGCGATGGTATCATTGTGTTCCTCTGTACGGAGGCAGCATGTCGGGTGGTCCAAAGCTGCAGTCTCCAGGCTTGTAGCTTTTGATGTGCGTAGCGATCTGAGCCATAGCGCAGCAGGAGCAGCAGAACGATGCCCAGCAGTCTCCACACGGGCCTCCTGGAATCTGGAACAGCCTGCGGGTGGTTTGACGCAGGTGCCACACGTAGGCGAAGAAGACGGCGCGCACGATGGTGACAATCCAGGACTGCACTGGGTTGCTCTGGCGCTCGTCGCCCGAATATCTCCTTGACGTCGAGTTAGAGCTGTACCATCCACTCGTACTGCTGTTCTCGGAAGGGTAAAATGCTGCGATGCACTCGGCGAGTACCAGCAAGAGGAAGATCACCAACGTACGTCGGTACGGGGCAACGCCCAAACGCTCCGAGATCTGAGCCAGCGAGACGCACGGACAGAACGTCACCATGCAGCAGTTTGGCACCATGGCATCGCAGCAACCCCCAGAAATCGGCCGCCCACGCGCCGACCATCACGCCTTGTTCATTGACTCCAGGTCGCTGTGTCTGGCCTGGAGTGCCCGGCTCATGTTGGACGTACATGCCACCGTCTGAACAGGGGCCGCGTAGATCGTAAGGTAGCCATACGACTCCTGTGTCGATGGAGAGGCTTCTGGAAGTCTGCCATTTGAGGACTTGCTCTGCGTGCTGTGAACTGACATCTCCCATTGGAATCACCACTAGCTGATAAGAAGCGATGCCAGGTTTGGGACAGTGAAGTTGAATTGCTACGTCTCCAATATTAGGGGCATCAGAACACGAAGAAGCACATGGAAGTTGTTCAATAAGCTTGGAATATATTTCGTGCAACAGCACTTGAGCATGCAGCTACGCATGGACGCTGGCTATGTCTTGGACGCTTTACACGGCGTACGACTGCCCGGGTACGCCTGGAGCACGTCGGGCGCCCCGAACGCGCAGTTGCCCGGTTGGTAGCAGCGTACGTGGGTCCGGAGCTGCGCCACCGTGCAGCACGAGCAGAACCGAGCTGAGCCAGTCCGTGACTGCACTGCCCGGGAGCTGGTACCGTGCACGCACGATCTTGGAGACGGGAGCGCTGCCAGATGTAGACGAACAGCAGCATCTGCACGATGAGCGTGATGACCACGAACGCGTGCCGTTCAGCACCTTGTCGTGGTGCGTCGTGGTGCGGTTTCCCACGTGTAGTTGTAGAACTCGTTGTCGTCGGCCGTGGTCCAGATGAGCGTGAACATGGCGAGCTCCACCACTGTCACGAACAGCAGCAGACTCAGCACCACTCGGTAGGACGCGACGCCCAGTCGAGTGGACAGCTGCGCCAGCGCCACACATGGACACAAAGTGACCATGAAGCAGTTGGGCATGAGGTTGTCCAAGCAGTCGAAGAGGCCGGCCGCCCACGCGCCCGTGGGGACTCCGTCGCCCGTCACGACTTCCACCGTGCGCGGCGTGTCGAGCTCCAGCGCCATGGACGGCGACGGCAGGTGGTTCACGGTGGACTGCACGTCGCCGGGGGTCGTCACCTGCGTGAACTGCGCTCGCGTCGATTGCGGGTCCATTTCCTGCATGGTCGTTGGCGGTCTTGCTTTCAAGCAGGCAAGTCGGGTAATGCCACTCGGGACTTGCACCTCGGAGCCGATGGCTGCAGATTGATACCCTTGATCGATGTGCCGTAGGACTCCGAAATTTTGCTTGATACCCGCTCCGCCAATGACGGCCGTTAAACCGCGCATGCGATGGCCAGCGGCTTCAACGTGATGCCAGTGGAATTCCAGGTCCTCTCGGCTGTCAGCCAACGGTTCAAGACAACGACCTATACTCAAATGGGGGCAGCGCACCATTACCACGCCGGCGTGCATTCTACTGGCAACAGAGACCTCCTTACTTCTTTACTGGTAGCCGTAGCGGCTGTCGTGACCTTGTCGAGCGTAGCCTGCGGCACTGAAGGCATCGTCCTTATAGTTGCTGCTGGGCGGCGTCGCGTTCGGCTCGGCGGCACTTCCACTGTCGAAGAGTCCGTCGTTCAGCGCCATGCGCACGGGCGGCTTCCGCTTGTAGGTGTAGCCAATGAACTTGTTGAACGTCAGCGGCTTGCCGTCCGGGCCGAAGGCTTGCGGCAGCTCGCCGTTCGCGTGGCCTGCTCCGTCG